>CAUYLG010050254.1:0-19287 GCA_963573385.1 Cacajao melanocephalus | reverse complement strand
AAGTTTGCTGAGAATGATGGTTTCCAGCTTCATTCATGACCCTGCAAAGGACATGAACACATCCTTTTTCATGGCTGCATAGTATTCCATGGTGTGTATGTGCCACATTTTCTTTATCCAGTCTATCATTGATAGGCATTTGGGCTGGTTTCAAGTCTTTGCTATTGTAAACAGTGACACAGTGAACATACGTGTGCGTGTGTCTTTATAATAGAATGATTTATAATCCTTTGGGTATATACCCAGGACTGGGATTGCCGGATCAAATGGTATTTCTATTTCTAGATGCTTGAGGAATCACCACACTGTCTTCCACAATGGCTGAACTAATTTATACTCCCACCAACCGTGTAAAAGCATTCCTATTTCTCCACATCCTCTCCAGCATTGGTTGTCTCCAGATTTTTAAACGATGGCCATTCTAATTGGCGTGAGATGGTATCTCAGTGTGGTTTTGATTTACATTTCTCTAATGACCAGTGATGAGGAATTTTTTTTTTCCTGTTTGTTGGCCGCATACATGTCTTCTTTTGAAAAGTGTCTGTTCATATCCTTCAACCACTTTTTGATGGAGTTGTTTGTTTCTTCCTTGTAAATTCATCTTAATTTAATTAAGAAACTGAGTCATATAAAGGAGTTAAGCCAAAACTGATAGGCAGATGACATTTGAAGCGACAAAATATTAAACTAACAAGGAGAGTGACACTGGAACCAAATATTTTAATTTGGCAAGTCTAAGTTGTCTCTGCCATTTAGTGAGTGGCACACCCATGAGGAAGATTAGAGAAGATTTAGAGAATGAAAGCAAACCTTAAATCTATTAAAATGTAGTGTAAATACACGTTATTCTATCTTACACACAAAATATTACCTATGTATATGGATATTTGTCTCAAATGATAATTACTTTTTTTTGGAGATTAATACTTTGTTTACATAATATACATTGTAATTTCTAATTTTAAGACAATATATATTAAGGCAAACTGAAATACCTTTTTTATAGTATTTATTAGCTTTATCAGCTTTTAAACTGGCTTAATTATATTTAGCACAAAAAGATTTACAATATCACTTGAGAAAACATGATCATATAGGCAATTTATTACCAGATGTTTTGAGTTTAAAGCAACCTTCTTTGAAGAATGCAAATATTTTCTCTATTTATGAGGGAAACATGACTTTAAAAAATAATTTCTTGGTTACTTGTTAGTTGAAACGTTTTCTTATGTGGACACAAGGTGGCAAGGTGAAAGTGAAAAGTTAAAACCTAGGTTTTTGTACTGTAATTTCTGTGTTGCTATGAATGTCCAGGAAGTAAAATGGGTTTTCCAGATTAAGGCAAATAGGTTGGGGAAAAGAGCAGAACAAAGCACCTCATTATGCAAATCTTAGTTAAGAATGAGAACCCTAAGTTGAAATTTGGAGACCTGGGTTGTGAAGCGTGCTGTTCTGGAACACGCTATTCCACCAGAAACAGGTCACATACTCTATTGGCTTCATGTTCTCCACTATAAAATAGATTTGAACTATATAAAATGTTATGACCATCAAGAGGTTTTAGGTTAGAATATTAAGTGTCTCAGAAAAACATTGCTCCCACTCTAACAAAAAGAAGCAGCCCAAATGGTGTACAAAATCACACTTTTTAGAGTCCATCAGAGACCTCAGATGGCAAGGTAATCTAATTATATACATCCAAAAGGTTTTAACCTCCTCCAATAGAGTAGTTCACATGAACTATTTCCTCTTAGAAAGAACAGTAGGAGCATATGGTAGCCATGGAAGTGAATTTTTAAAATAGATAAAACTTTAAGAAATTAACTTCCAGTCAAAGTATAGCTGGTGTGATAACTTAGAAATTTCTGGAGGCCCAAACAAATAGAAATCTGTACCTACCTACTATGAGAAACATTAGGGGAGGTCACTGGACATGAGAAACCTCTTCTCTGTTGCTACTGTACTGGCATTTCCAAAGTTTGAGAGTGAGCAGGGAAAATCAATAGAAACTTGGCTATAGTCAGAACACTGCATTTAAACAATATATTGACTGTGTGCAATGAGGGAAGCAGCAGAATATCTATTTGTATTACACTTGTATTCTATGTCGGGCATTCATTTACATACACACACACAAACATTTATGTGTGTGTATATTTATGTGTGTGTATATGTATATATAATGCATATAATAAAGTGAGAAAATGTGATCCGCCATCAAAAGATAAAGTATTGAATAAAAACAGAAACATCAGAGAAAATGAATTTTTAACGAAT
The DNA here is from genome assembly GCA_963573385.1 of Cacajao melanocephalus. Classification (NCBI taxonomy): domain Eukaryota; kingdom Metazoa; phylum Chordata; class Mammalia; order Primates; family Pitheciidae; genus Cacajao; species Cacajao melanocephalus. The sequence continues at coordinate 17,010 of CAUYLG010050254.1, read as the reverse complement.
TCTCACAAAAGTAACTCTAGGCCCAGATAGTGAAAATGGTTAATGCCATTAAACATGTAATGGGAACATAATACCAATTGAGAAGGAGAGTACATTCCAACTTGTTTTATGGGGCCACTTATCTTGGTGCAAAAATAAACAAGGATTTTACAATTAAAAATTTACAAACCAATATCTCTCATGAACATAGAATATCAGCAAATTAAATCTAGCAGTATTTAAAAAAGAATAGTACATTACAATCAAATAGGTTTTATGGCATGATCAAGGTTGGTTTATATATAAAAGGAAATCCATTTTATTAGTCATATTAAGAGATAACAGAAGAAAACACATATAATCTTTAATTTTTCAGACAGAGTTTGTGGCAAAATGCAACACACATTTGTAATATGAAACGTTCAGTAATCCTGAATGAAAACAAAATTCCCTAATCTGACAAATGGTATTTATGAAAAACCTAAAGTTGATATCACAGACTATCATGAAATATTGTATGTTTCCTTCTCAAAGCTGTAAATAAGATCAAATCAAGATTTAAATAAATTATGAAATATGCAATAGACCATTGCCTGGAATATTTAGTATAGTTAAAATGTCAATTTTTCTCAAGTTTATCTATAGATTCAGTGTAATCACAATCAAAATAGCAGGTATTTTGTAAAAACAAGTTTCTTAGAAAATGTATTTGGAGAAGCAAATTATTTGCTCCTATATTAGCTAAAATCATCTTATATGTAATAACCCATATTAGCTAAAAATAATATTAAAAATAAAAAAGTTTTGCAATGCTTGCTGTAATTGAGGTCAAGACTTATTTTAAAGCTGTAATAATCAAGATTTTGTGTTACAGGAAAAAGAATAGAAGAAAGTCAGAATGAGGAGTCCAGAATTAATCCACACAAATATGGATCAGTTCATTTTGACAATGTTCCCCCAGCAAAAAACAAAACAAAACAAAATGAAGCAACTTGATCCCATTAATATGACATGGATCATAGACCTAAATATTAAAATTAAATAAAACAATAGTTAACAGAAAAAAAGGTTGTAAAGAAATCCTATTAAATTGGAGGCGTAGATAAAAGTTTGTTAGAGAGGACAAAATATACACTATAAACAAAACTGAATAAATTCGAGTTCATCATACTTAAAAATCTTCTACTGGTCAAGCCCTTACAACCACCCACTTCTTACCCTCTGTTTTGTCACGACTCAACTTCTGTCAGACCTTCTCTTCCCTGTGGGCCTCTGAACGCTGCTTGCCTCCAGCCTAAGAAAACACTAAGAGAAACATGGCCGGTTATTAACTTATCTCAAGAATTGGCTGAACATAAACAACGTATTTTTATCAGACACCTCTGGCCATTTTATCTAATTTGCCTAACTTCGCCTTTCTTACTGCTTCTTCCTCCCTATTTAAAATAAAGCTCTTTTCTGTTAGACTTTGAGATCCTTGCAGATTTCTGAGATCAGAGTATTCTTCTTATCACAACAGCTTGAGAATAGTTTATCCATGTCTAAATCTGTATTCACTTTTATTTGATTCGACTCTCCTGAAAGTTCTGTTATGAAAAGTGAAAGGTAATCCACAGTCTGGGGAAAATATTTTTAAAACACATATTTGATAAATAACTTGAATTCACAAAATTTACAGAATATAAAGCAGTAAAACAAATACTAACCATGTAATAAAAAGATTAAAAGTTTGAATAGACACCTCCCTAAAAGACAAATAGCAAATAACTTCAACATCATTATAAGTGAGGAAAATGCAAGTTTAAGTTAAAATGAGAAAATACTATACATCTACTTGAACAGCTAAAATTACATGGAAGGATACCATCAAATGTCAGAGAGACTGTAGCAACTGGATCTCTTATACGTCATTGGTGGGGTTGTAGAATTATTTATTATTTTTCTATCGCTGCTATAATAAATTAATACTTTTGGTGCCTTAAAATAACACAGATTAATCTTATTGTTTTATAGGTCAGAGGCCTGACATGGGTCTCACTGAACTAAAATCAATGTTTTATCAGGGCTGTGTTACTTGCTGGGGAACCTAGGGGGAAAATCTGTTTTATTTTTTATTCACGTTGTTGGCAGAATTCAATTCCATGTGGTTTAAGACTGAGGTCACCAATTGCTGTAGTCGGGTATGGGCTAAGAGTTTTTCTTAGCTTTTAGAAGTCATCACATTCCTTGCCTGGGGCTCCCTTCTTCCACTTTCAAGTCCAGCAACAATGGTGAAACTTCCTTTCACATTTCTAACCTATCCTGCGTCTCCTTACATGGTTACATTTCTCACCTGCTCTCTGCCTTTCTCTTCCACTTTTAAGGACTCTTATAAATAGACTGTGTCCACTTAATACTGAATAATACGTCTCAAGGTACATAACGTTACTAACATCTGTAATGTCCTATTTTCCATATCAAGTGCTTATTCATAGGTTCCAGGGATGAGGTTCTGGACATTGTTGAAAGGCTTTATTGCTACCAAAAAAATGGGCAATCATCTTGGAAAACTCATTGTCACTATATTAATAAGTTAAAACCAATCCAGAAGTTCTGCTGTTAAGTGTATAACCAGGAAAGAAAGACACATGTCCACTAGAATCCTCATACAAAAATGTTCACAAAATCTTTATTTATACTGGCCCCAGCTTGAAAGATCCCAAATGTCCATCAACATGAGAATGGAGAAAACGTGTAGTATTTAATATATGCCTCAATAAAAAGAAATAGACATCTGATGAATGACAAAACATGCATGAACCTCCAAATGTTATGTTGAGTGAAAGAAATAGAATACAGAAATATACATGTTCTCTTATCCCATTAATACGAAATTGAAGAATAGGCAAAATTAGTCTATGATGAGGGAAATTATCTATGAAGAGAATTGTCTAGAAAGAGGCATGAGGAATGTTACTTGTCTTCCTATTAATCATCAAAGTGAGTTGAAAGTGCCTTCAACATATCATTCATCAAAACTGATTAAATGGTACATTTAAGATGTTAGTATTTCATAACTGAAGATCTTTCAAGTTTAAGATACTATGACCCTACAAAAGATAACCTATTCTTCCATTTGTCCTTTTTAAACATGAAATAGAGATTTTTAAAAATAAAATGTAGTTTGTCATTTTTATGACATGTTTAAAAAGTATTATCTTTTTCAAGCAAGATGACCTGCAAAGTTTTAATTCCATATCCAAACAATAATATCTGGTCTTTTCTTCTTTGGTCATGTCATTTTAACAGCCAAGATGATAATTAGTGAATGTTTTTGAGCCCAAAATTACTCATTTCAATTTGGGAAATTTAGTATCAAAACAGATCAGATCAAGAAATTACATTTCATCCCACAGATGACAATTTACCAACAGCTTTCAATATTGCTAGCCAATCTCAATAGTGGTATGATTTAGAGAGATTCTTTTTATTTTAATGTTATTTCATATAATCCTGTTCCAAAGCTGTTGAAAACAACACAGCAGAATGTTGTGATGAGCTAGGGGAGGGAAGAAAGTTAGGAATAGGGATATAGCTTTCTTTGCTGCAAACATTTTCCACAGTGCAATATGACTTAGAGAAAGAGATACAGGTTAGAAACCTTCTCCACATGAATTACACATTGGAGTGGGCAAGAAAAGACTAAGTCTTCTCTGAGGCATAATAAGTCTGGGCAGCAGTTTTCTCAGAGAAAACTAACTAGTTACATTAGAATACTTCTTAGTTCAATCAAGGACAGTACTAAGTACATTGATTGAAAAGACTGGGTAACTGAGGAATCATATTATATGCAATATAACATTTTAACTTAAAATATATAAATGCACACTAATTTGCCTATCTTTTTCTGTTAGAACAAGGACTTTTCATTGAAAATGGGTCATAAAATTAGAGTTTGGTCTGTTTTTCTTCTGTAGAGCTTAACTAAAATTTTACTCTTTAAAGTTGTATTACAATATAAAATAAATTTAAATGCATCATTTTTGTAGATTTTTAAAAGTATCCCGACAATTATTCTCCAGTATTTTTTGTTATTTAATTTTATTTAGTTTCTCCAAATCATTCATTTGCATCTAAAAAATATTTCCATTCTAGTCCAATATTTTAATGTGCTATTTATTAATAGTAAATACAACAGGCAGAGTGGGTTGGGGAACAAATACAGCTTACTCTCACCTGAAAATACTTATTCAGCTTACCTTATAGAAGAAGTATAGGGTTGTCTAGGAAAGTAACCTATTAGTAACACACATTCAGTAGAATGTAGACATCTGCTAATATGCTTTATGGGGAGAATGGTAATTCTGATGTGTTTGTTAATGAGAGGTTAACAACCTCTCTTGATTAAGAGAATTTGTACAGAAGTAACAATCAACATAATTACATATGATGACTAGTAATGCCACAAGCTAGGCTCTTTCATTTTCCCTAAACCTGCTTTCTTTCATTCATCAACATAAGACTCATTATATTATATTTAATGGTGCCCCCTCCAATCCTTTCAGGAACCCAAATCAGAAATATAAGACCTACCTGTGACTTTTATATTTTCTCATTTCTGTTCATCAGTCATGATACTTTGTTAATCATAATTGATCATCTCTCCATTTCTACTTCAGTTCCTGACCAGTATTCTTTCTGCACAAATCACACAGACAAAAACATACACACAATGCATAGTTCATAGGTCCTTGATATTAATTATTATTGTTAAACAATAGAAAAACTCACAAGTCAGAACCATACTAGCAGGTAAGCTAAATTGTTCTCCATAGCTTAGAATTCAAGATCAATTCAAGATTTTTAAGAAAATTCACACACACACACACACACACACTTAATACCTCTTGTAAGGTATAGCTGGCTTTTCTTTATGCTACATGGAATCAACTGCTTATGCTGCAGACTCCGTCTCCATTATCATTTGTGCGGACAATGCAAAGAACCAAATAGTCACACAAAAGGATCTCAGACACTCAAAACAAAATAGCATTCTTCAAGTCCTCAGACAGACACTCCAACCCTAGAACTATGCCTCTAGCACTGCATCCTCACATTTATTTATCCAAATAAAAATTGGCCTTTGCTATCCATACTCATTTACCCATTGGAAAATGAGCCAGTCTGTGATCCCCTACAGAGATCACCTGAAATAAGGCAGTGTCCCAATGGCTCAGACGCGCTCTGCTTTTGTTCTTGATAGAGCTGAACAGATATTACAACCTTCTCCACACAAAGTAGTCAGAAAAGTAATATTCTTGGTGTACGATGTGACAAGAAGATGTTTTCTTTCATAAAACATCATATTTGAATGGAGATTAAATTTGGGAATAGATTAACAGGAAAGGGATGGATAGAGAAAAGTTGTCATAAGGGCAAATGATTACAGCAAAACAGAGACCAGGAATTACCAGTAGTTGGCAATAAAAGGAAATAATGATGTTATAAAGCATTTCCAGGAATTAAAGGTCAAGGTAACATTTAACATTTCCTGTTTCTCTAATCTACCAAAATACTCGTGAATATTTCCAATAGTGAGGGAGAAGAGAGGACTTTTTTTTAAATCAACACTGAAAACTAAAGTATGGTTTTTTTATATAACTAAATTAAAGCCTGTAATAGTAGCAGTGGGTTAACAAATATCACATGTCTGACAAATACACTCAAGTGGGAAGGTAAAGACCCCAGTTTGTAAAGAAACCAATAGTAATAAGAGGTTAAATAGTCATGTCCTCTCCTCATATCTGCATGATCATTTTATTTTTGCTTCTTGCTTATTAGAATCTATTTTAAGGCATATACTTAAAAAACATTACTGTTTGTTTAGAGAGGAATTCATAGCCAGGACTTTGGGGGATTTTCTGTGTAATTCCTCGCTGCAGAGAATTAGGCATAGGGTAGTCACATTTCATTCTTCTGGCAACAGACTTGCATAAGTGGAGTGCCCCAAAATTTCCAACTCTTTGACTAAAACAAGGCTAAGGAGGAGACACAAAAAGCATCCTCTCCATTGGCAGACATTATGTTCAGATACACCTACTGTTATTCAATGACTAAAAAAAAGACAATCAATTGGTAGGGGGAAGCAAGGTTTACAAATTCTGTAAACCCAAGATAAAGGTTCTATATTATTTGAGAAGAAATAAAGACTATCTCTGAAAAACATTTAAAATGCAGAGCAAAAGTAATGTAGGAAATACCTGCTTCTGGTACTCAGAGACGTAAATAAAGATGCATCTCTAAACAATGACAGAAGTATAGGAATCAGAGGTTGGCCTGCAAGGAAAAAAAAGACAAAACAGTCCCAAGCTGAACAGAAAAGGAGAGAAGACTACCAGAAATCACGAAAGTTTGTGAGAAAATGTTGCAAGAAAATTAAATCTATAGCAGAGATTTACATTAATATTAGGGGAGATGGAAAGTAAAAAATATACTATAAAAAACTTAATGCCTAATAAAAAGTGTGAAATTGTGCCACAATGAAAATAAAAGTTTAAAGGCATTAACTATGACAGATAAATAGCTGATATAAGTAAAGTAAGTTAGAGATTCAACAGCAGATAAACTGCGCACTCTTGTTCTCTGTTATAGTTGTAGTGGGCTACAAAACCAGGCAGAGTTGTCAAAATGCATCAAATATAGAATTATAATTGATTAATTTTATTGTATATTCATTATGGGCCAAAATTGCTGATACAAATTATACTGAAAGAAAATCAAATTAGATCAAACAGATCAGAAATAAATATAGGTATGCTAACAAATAAAAATATAAACTAAAACAATGGGAGATAAATAAAAAATTATCTAAATTTAAAAGAACTGATCATATTTTAAGTAAATGACATAAAGGAAAAAATCACCTTGACAATTTTTTTAGAAACAAAGAATAATGCAAACATATACATATTAATATATACAATAGAAAGTATTATGTATATGAATCTATCAAATAGAAATTATATTTGTATTAAAATACCAAGATATATATTTATATATAGCATATATACAAATAAATGTACATAAAACATATATATTTGTGTGTATATACACACAGCCATCTATTTAAAAATAAAACTGCAACTTCTCTACAATGTTAGGCATCAGAAAAACTATAGAGTTCTTTCTAGTAAATTCTGAAATAAAAATTATTTCTCAAAAAATCTATATAGAACTAAATTTTCTTTATCTCTATAACTTTTTCTATAGTTCTATACTTTCTGAAAAGTTTTAGAAAATGTATTACTAATATACACTTCTGAGGAAAACACATTGATCATACTGCAGCCTTAGAAGATATTAATCAGAATAAATGAAAAACAATGAAGATATTTCTGTATGAAAGAATATCAGACAACAAACATAAAACACTAAGTGAAATCGATATTGTGAATGTCATAAAATTGAACGTAAATGCTAATAAATGGCATAAATACCATATTAATCCTAATAAAAAAGAGATGTCCTTAAATACAGTTAATTTTGCAAAGACAGCATAGGTTGGACTTGGAAAAAGAAAACAAAAAGTTATTGGTTTTGATTTTTATTTATTTCAAAAAATTATAAAATATTATTGTGAAAATTATGGAAACCCACTGGTAGAATTAAAATGGATGATGACTTTTCACATTGCAGTAGAAGACCAAAAACAAACACATATTGCATTGCAAATGACAGGAAACAAAGGCAGCCAAAAAGAAATAGAAAAAACAAAACTGAGAACATAAAACAAAGTGACAGCATTAAGGCAACACATAACAGTGATAACAGTGAAGGAAATTGCTTTAAACTATTCTGTTATTCAGAAGCAAATATTGTCAGGAAGAATTACAAAACTACATCAAATTTTAAAACACCTACAAAAATGACAGCAACATTTCAAATCAAAGAATGGTTAAAAGTTTATTGTGCATGGAAAAACAAAACGCAACTGAGCATGGAGAAGCTATTAGCAAACAAGGAAAAATCTAAGGCAAGAAGCATTAGCCAAAATGAATTGGATCATATTACAATTGTAAAACTGTCACTCAATGTTGCAAACCAAATAGTTTTAAATTCTTTAGCATTGATTAATGTAGTATCAAAGTGTACCAAATAAAAGCTAAGAAATAGAAAAATAAATTGATGTAATACATATTAAATATGTGAAATTAGATATTTATTATATTGTAAACACATTAATATTTGTATTAATATGTATTAAAACTTTTAGAGGGGCTATCACTTATATGTGGGAAAAAAGTTACCCTTACTGGGCAGAAAAGTCTCACTAATTCTAAAATGTGAAAGTTATGTAGGCCATATTTTTGATAATGAAAACCTAGGAGTTATTTATAATGTTTATACTAAATAACTCCACAATAAAATTTTAAAATGAAATCTTGAATAACAATATAGTGTTAAAGATTAACAAAACATTATGATATATTACACCAACAGTTTAATAAGTAAAAGATTTGATTTTGATGAGAAATAGTGTAAAGAAATGAGCTATGCATAATGCTCAAAAAGATCATCTTTAACAAAGAAGCTCTAGGGAATAGAAGAAGAATAATTCAGATAAAAGTGAAACAAACCAAAAAAGTTTGTAAAAAGGAAACTGCGAGGTTGTTTTAAAAATCCAAAAATTTATTCTAAAAACATCCATAACCAAAATCAAAACGAAACAAATTCAGTACCTTTCTTCCCTTCCGCTCCAACTTCAAGTCCTTTGCCTCTTCGTACGCAAAGAGGCCGCGGCAACCAAAGACAAATAATGTAGCTTATGTGCAGTTTATATGAGGCTTTGCTGTGCTTTTTGTAAAAATAGGTGGTCCACGGTTTCTATTCCTTAGGACTAAGCAAGTGATAGAAAATTAGCATCAGGTAGCAAATCACGAAATGAAATTGTACTTCAAAACCTGTGAACTCCCGAAGGATGAAAATTCATCATCAGACTTTCACAACTTTGCCAGGTCATTCTGACACCCAAAAGAAAAGAAAGAGCTGAATGAGCACTTTGAGTCTTACTGTCCTTGAGGGAAAGAGAATGCAGAGACCAGACAGCAGAAATCAGGGGATCTGCAGCAGGAGCCTGGAGACTTTGCTGCTCCAGCACCACAAATGCATGTCCATCCACTGCGCCAGCTGCTATTTCCTGAGATATCCCCGTCCTTAAAGGCACTCCTATCACTCGGGACAAGAAAACAAACAAACAAACAAACAAACTTGTTGTCTCTTAAGGAAACGTACAGAGTGGAGCTTTTTCTGATTTATACAGCTAAAATAATAGGGGCAATAACATAACCAGTAAGAATGAGAAAAAGGAGTTTGGGGTGCAAAAAATAAGTCATTAGGCAGATGATGAATAGCCAGTATGCAAGTAAGTAAGTGACATGAAGGATACACTCAAAGACCCATCCGGCCCACAAAGAAAGAGGTGGCCTCTGACTGCAGCGCACATGAAGCTTCCTCAATAGCCTCTGGGCTTGTGAAATCTGTCCTATATGTTGAGGCTTTATTGAGAAATGCACTAGCTGTTGTTAATCTCCCAACGTAAGTTTCTTCTGGCCAGAGGGATCAAGTAACTCCCTGACAGTGTGCCGCGGCACAGCTTGGCTCAAGCCTTGCAAATGCTCGATGAGAGGGAAAGTATTGATGAGACGTGAACGAATGGCGTCAGCTCGGGGCAGCTGCACCTGCTCTTCTTGGTGATAAGTGGCCATGTTTGCTCAGCCCAGGTTTTCTTCACCCACTCAGTACTGACTTCACGCTTCCGTCTCCGGCTCTGAGCGAAGCTGCCTCCACGCAGGACGAGCTCACGGTAGGCTCCCAGCCTCACTGCGCCCCATTGCCAGCTCCAGCCTGCCCCGCCCGACCCCCCAGGTTCCAGTTCGCCCCAGGCCTAGCCCTCGCCCCAGCCCAGAGCCCAGGACCCGGCCCAGCCACGCTTGCCCAGGCGCTCGCCCCCTCGGCCCCCGTTTTTAATTTTATTATTATTTTTTATGGTTTATCCCTTTATTTTTTCTCCTTTTATCAAAACCTGTCGCGGCTGGGAACCAAGAGGAAGTAAAAAAAAAAATACCCACAAATATTCCCTCTGGTTCCCCATTAGTCCTCCCCCAACCCCCCACCTAGGGCTTCTGGCCAACCCCGAGCACACGTGATCATCTCCCCCCACCCTCAGGCTTCTCCCAGCAACAAATACAGGTGACCATGATTCAATGAAACCCCAACTGATTTCTCAGGAGACGGGTCCTAAGGCCCTCGGGGATGGCCTGCACCTGTGGTGGAACCAGTGAAACTGGCTGCGGTCCGCTTCCAAGAACTGAGAGGGGGAAGGGGGGATCATCGAGGGCCGGCCCCTCCCTGCCTTCTCCCCTCCATGCAAGGCTGTGCCCCTCTTCTGCTGTCTGTATCTCTGAGTTCCGTCGTCCCGTACTTCCTGGGATGATGTGTGAAACCTGACTCCTCGACTTATTTGGATATATTTTGTGACCACTTTACAGATTCGGCATCTGAGGCCTCAATCGTGGAATGAGTAGAGTGAAGAGTAGAACCCAGGTAAGATGCCAAAGCTGCTTTCTTTGTCTCCGCCTCATACGACACACACAACTCACACCTCCTTTTCTTCTTGCTTTGTTGTCCTCCCAGGAAAGGTGTCCAGAGTACAGAGGGTGGAAAATAACAGGTATCAATCAGAATATATGGTCAAAATAATAGAAATACCGTGGGTACACGAGTAGAACTTAAAAAGATAAAAGTGATTAATAAAAGTGGGACACCCTTTACACACACACACACACACACACACACACACACACAACTTTCTGATATAGAAACCAAAACAGTATTTCTAATTGTATCAGTTAGAAATGTAATCAGCTGAAATAATTAGAACACCTGGTTTACAGTGGTTTAACAAGAAAATATTTTTTTTTTTAACGCAATGAAAAGTCATGAATTAGGTAGACAAAGAATGGTGCAGTGATTATGGAATAATAGAAATGTCCCCAGCTTTTCCTCTTTGTCTGACCTATGCTCTTTAGTTTATAACTTTTGTCTTCAGTGTCCTAACATAATTCCTGCACTAATAAGAATCCCATCCATTGTTAGCTGGGTACAAGGGAGGAAGGACAAAGAATGAAAGGAGCGTGGCAGATAAGTTTGATCCTCTTTTAAAAAGTTCCTGGACACCTCCCAAATCCAGCAATCTCTACTTCAACTTTATTGGCCACAGCTGAGCTCCTTAGCCATCATCAAATGCAAGAGTATCTAAGAAGGTGAACCTTTTAATTGGCTATATTGCCAAATTATATATCTCTTCTGTAAGAAAGGAGGAAATATACATTGAATGAGCCCTTAGAATTTTGTCAGATTAATTACAAAATTCAGAAGACAAATTGTAGAATGATCACTATTAAAAACCAAATGAGTGGCCAGAAAATCGGGGAAAAGACATATTTTAATATACAGAACAAATATGCAAAGAATAAAAATTGAAATCATGAGGCCAAACATATGAGATTCTGAGGCTATATTGTGAATCATAGTGATGCATGAAAGAATGGCAATAAAAAACTTATAATGGAGGAATATTTTCATGAGTTGAAGAAATATAATTTTGCAGATTGAGACCATTCACCTCTTTCTAGGCAGGACAAAGGAATAAAGATATAAATCTAGCATATCTGGGAAATATTTCTGGGCTCAGGCAAAGGGGACAAGCTATTTACAATGGTAAAAACACATTAGTATTATTCAATAAAACGAGAAATTCCTTTTATAAAAAGTAGAACAAAATAAGAGAACTACTTAAAGTTATATAAGTAAATCTTGATAATGCTTGATTCAAAGAGAATATCATATGTTACTGATAACAAAAATGAGGGTGTTGATTTAAAAAAATCAGGATGGAGAAAAATAATCTGTTCTTGGAAGAAAATGTTTAACACCAGATGCTTTCATTGTAAAATAAAATACCTAAGTAGGCACAGAAATAAAGTTTAAAAAGTTCAGAGAGTGACTAGAAATACAAGTTGAAGTTCTTAATTTAGAATTTATTACATATATGGATAAATAGCTTTTCCTACTTCAAAAGTCATCACCTAGAAGAAAAGAAAAATAGTAAATTAAAGCATCTGTAAAATGGTGCTTATTTCATGTTGCCTTATCAGTATGGTGAAAATGAAATTATGGTACATAACAAATATTATGTAGCCAATAAAGTAATTAATTAGAGCTATATATGACTCTGTAGATGTGTTTATGCATTTCTCACACACATATAGTATTATTCTGATAATTTTAAAAAGTAGATGAATTGTTATTCATTTTCTTTGTGAGACATTAGTCACCGCAGATGACAGAATAGGAGAGAGAAACATACAAGTACAAAAAGGGAATAGAAAATTGTATAGGATCACATTTTGCATTTGTGTCAAATTGTGTATATTTGTACGTGAATGTTTAAATGCATTAATTTATTTTGAAAAATATAAGATTTTAAAAGGAGATATGTAGCTTAAATATAAAAAGCAAAATAATACATAAGATTTTTTTAAAAAACACAGTATATAATTGCATATAAATAACTTATTAAACCTGGCCAAAATGAGTCATTTCTTGAGGAAACTACATTTTATCTGGGAAGAAACAGTAAACCTGAATATACAGAAACTAAATTTGATATTGAAATTATATTTATATAGTAATATAGTTACATGTTGTTTATCTTAGTATGTATAAAACAGTCACTCTATCTTCCAGCAGTAATGTTAGGATACTTTAATCTCTTGAGGAGAAGACACTATATAAACTCTTGCACAACATGTAAACCTGAAGATAGCTATCCAATTTATTTTATGCATATGACATCAAAACCCAAGAAAATAACACAAAAAATATTCAAGCAAACAACAATGTATGTAGTTCTTCTCTGTGTTGAAAGATTAATAGGAAAACAGAATAACTCTTCCCAGTAAATAATAAATGGTGAATACGAGGCTATCTATTAACATAATGAGAATGGGTTGTCTTAATACATTAAAAAACAAGCTATGGGATGCCAATACCATTATTTCCTTAATCGCTGGAAGCAGAAATCCTTTTGGGACAAAGCTGCTTTTGCTAAATGGTATTTTTGCTAGAAAGTGACTCCTCCAGTACCTGAGAGGACATTGATGCCAAAGTTTTTAGGAAAAGGAGACTCCATCTTCAATTATAAATACTTTATTTCTGTAATTCCTAAGATCAAGTGGAAAAGAAGAGAATAAGAAGCAAATGGAAAGAAATGTGAAGAAAGGAAAAAAGAAAAAGGAAAAGTAGTGCAGAGCCTGTTTTCTCTCCCTGTGACCTTGCCAAGTCCTCTTTAATTACTAAGTAAAACTTTTCATGGAAATAAGCAAAAGTGCCAAAATTTGCATCTAGTTTATGACAGATCTGAATCAAGACACTGTGGCAAAAAGGTGAAGTGAGTGGGAAGTGTGCTGCATTGACTAGTACAGGAGCTGGGTACCCCAGCTCTGCTGGTGGATTGGGAGGGGTATGGCCTGACAGCTCCATCTAATATTAAAATCAACTCAAGATGGATCGAAGAGTTAAGTCTAAGACCTAAAAACCATACAAATTCTAAACGATAACCTAGAATAAACTCTTTTGGAGATTGACCTAGGCAAATAATTCATGATTAAGACCCCCAAAACAGATGCACATAAAACAAAAATAAATAAATGGGACCTAATTAAACTAAAAAGCTTCTGTAATTAAAAAAGCAATTATCAGAGTAAACAGATAACCCACAGAATGGGAGAAAACATTTGCAAACTATACATCCGACAAAGGACTACAAGGAACACAAACAAATCAGCAAGAAAAAACAAGAATCCCATCAAAAAGAGGGCAAATTACATGAATATAATTTCTCAAAAAAATATAAAAAAATGCTCAACATCACTAATCATCAGAGAAATGCAAATTAAAACCACAATGAGATAACACTTATTCCTGAGAGAATGTCTGTTATTAAAAAGTCAAAAAACAATAGATGCTGGCATGGATGTGATGAAAAGGCAGTGTTTATATCCTGGTGGTAGGCATGTACATTAATACAACCTTGATGAAAAACAGTATGGAAATTTCTTAAAGAACTATAAGTTTCAGCTATCACTCAGTACAGCAATCCTACTACTAGGTACCTACCCATAGAAAAAGAAGTAATTATATTAAAAAGACACCTGCATGCATATGTTTACTGTGGCACACTTCACAGTTGCAAATATGTGAAACCAACATACATGCTCATGAACTAATGAGTGAATAAAGAAAATATGGTATATATACCCCATGGAATACTACTCAGTCATAAAGAGAACAAAATAATGTATTTTGCAGCAACTTGGATGGAGCTGGAGGCCATTATTCTAAGTGAGGTACCTCAGGAAGGGCAAAGAGAATACCATATATTCTCACTTATAAGTGAGAGCAAAGCTATGGACACACAAAGGCATATAGAGTGATATAATGGACTTAGGAGACACAGAAGGGGAAGGGTGAAAGGGTGGTAAGGGATAAATTCTACCGATCAGGTTCAATGTACAATAGTCAGTTGATGGGTGCAGTAAAACCTCAAATTCCACCGCTTTGCAATTCATTTATGTAACTAAAAACCACTTGTACCCCAATAGCTATTGGAATAAAACAAATATTTAAAAAATAGAAATGTACACTTAAGCTCTGTTGTTCAACAATTTATCTCTTTGGTGTACATAAGCCCACGAGTGAACATGAATAAGGCTATGTTTGAAGTACAGTGTTTGATTGAGAATAGCTGGTGTGAAGTTAGATGCCCATAACTTGGCAAACATGACATATAAATATGGAAATTACAGTATGCTAGACACACACAATGAGATACTATTGTAGTAGATTGAGGAGTACTGTGATGCTTTTAATGTGTTAAGGTTATGGCAAACAAGGAAAGACTGAGAAACGGTCACAGATTGGAGGAAACTAAAACAACATGAAAATTGAAAGATATGTGACATCCTGAATTAAATCCTAGAATAGAAAGAGGACATTAGTGCAGAATATGGTGAATCTTGCATAAAAGCTGTCATTTGATAATAGCATTATACTAGTTTTTAATTTCTTAGCTTTGACAAATACCCAATGATTACGTAAAATGTTAACATTGAAGGAAGCTTGGATGAGGAGTGCAACAAGAACATGGAAAATCTTAGGAAGAAAAGTTCAGTGAACATCCTTATATTGTTTCCCTTTACCTAGATTTACCAAGTAAATGTAATTCCACATTTGCCACATTTGTTCTCTCTCTCTCTCCACCTCCGACTTTCCTTCTCTCTCTCTCTCCCTTTCTTCCCCTTTCTCTCTCTCTCTCATTATTTTCGGTAAATGTTTTAAAACTTCAGGCTTCATTACACATTATCATTAGGTACTTCATCATGTATCTCCTAACAATAAGAACGTTCTCCAGTATAGACACAATACCATCATCAAATCTTAGAAAATCAATGCTAATTTTATAAAATTACCTAAATATGCAATCCATTTTCAAAACTTTCACATTTTGTCAATTTTCCCAAAAATGTCTTCGATAGCCTTCTTTTTCTAAACCAAAATCTAGTCAATGTTTGCATATTGCGTTGGGCTGTATTACGTCTCTAAATTCTAATGACCTTGTTATATTTAAGAAGTCAGATCAATTATCTTGGCACATGCCTTGTATTTTGGATTTGTCTGATGCTTACCTACAAAGAGATTCAGGATAAATATTTTGGCAAGAATGCTATGTAGGTGATTGTTTTTGTTTCTTATTACACTATATAAGGAAACACGATTGCTGATAAGAATTATGATAATTTAGTTAAATCTTTGACCAGTGTATCTCTTCATTGTAAGGAGAAAATAGTAGTGTGCAAATTCAGTCTAGTTTATTTTAAAAAGGCACTACAATGTCAGTTCTCTCTCTTTCTCTCTGGTTATTTATTCTGAGGAAATACAAACACCCTATCACAAGAAGCCTTATGAAGGAACTGATAATAGCTACAGGACTGGATTTGAAAGTAGACACTCCTGCCTAGTTAAGGTTTCAAATTCCTGCAGATGTGGCCTGTATCTTGCCACAACCTCACAGATAACATTAGCAAGAACCACCAAATAGGTAGCTTCTGGGTTTCTGAACCTTAGAACCTGTGTGAAATAGTGTTTGTTATTTTAAGCTACAAGGTTTTATGGTAATTTGATATGCAGTAATAGATAAACAATACAATATCTCATCTCATTGGTCAGTCTCTGAGCTTGGTTATCAGGAGGAGTGTTGTTATCATACAATAAAGGCAGTGTATGAGGGTTCTGTAGAGGGACAGAACTAATAGGTTAAATATCTCATACACACACACACACACACACACACACACACACGAAGGGGTGTTTATTAAGGGTTATTGATTCACCAGATTGATCACAATGTGAAGTTCCACAATAGGCTGTCTGCAAGCTGAAGAGCAAGGAAGCCAGTCCCAGTCACAAAACATCAAAAGTAGGGAAGCTGACAGTGCAGCCTTCAGTCTGTGGCCAAAGGCCTGAGAGCCCCTGGCAAATCACTGGTATAAATCGAAGGGTCCAAAAGTTGAAGGACTTAGAATCTGATGGTCTGATGTTCGAGGACAGGAAGCATCCGGAACGGGAGAAAGGTGAAGGCTGGAAGACTCAGCAAGGGTGCTCTTCCCACCTTCTTCTGCCTGCTTTATTCTAGCCACAGTGGTAGCTGATTAGATGATGCAAATGCAGACTGAGGGTGGGTCTGCCTCTCTCAGTCCACTGACTCAAATGTTTTTTTGTTTTTTTGTTTTTTAAATTTTTATTGTATTTTAGGTTTTGGGGTACATGTGAAGAACATGCAAGATTGTTGCATAGGTACACACGTGGCAGTGTGATTTGCTGCTTTCCTCCCCTTCACCTATATCTGGCATTTCTTCCCATGCTCTCTCTCCC
>CAUYLG010050249.1:0-16091 GCA_963573385.1 Cacajao melanocephalus | reverse complement strand
GATCAGACCAGAAAAATATTGATACCTTTTTTTTTTTTTTTTTTTTGAGACAGAGTTTTGCTCTGTCACCCAGGCTGGAGTGCAGTGGTGCAATCTCGGCTCACTGCAACCTCCACCTCCTGGGTTCAAGCGATTCTCCTGCCTCAGCCTCCTGAGTAGCTGGGACTACAGACATGTGCCACCACGCCTGGCTAATTTTTGTATTTTTGGTAGAGACAAGGTTTCACCATATTGGTCAGGTTGGTCTTGAATTCCTGATCTTGTGATCCATCCACCTCAGCCTCCTAAAGTACTGGGATTCCAGGCATGAGCCACCACACCTGGCCATCATGTTGATTTTTAAGTACCTTTATTGAAATATAATTGACATACAAAGAAACTGTGCATATTTAAAGCAGAAAGCATAGTAAAATTTCACATATGATTACATCCATGAAATAATCTCTATAATCAAAATAATGAACATATCTCTATGACCCAAAAGTGTCCTCTTTCCTTCTTTTTTCTATTGTGGTAAATCACCCGTAATAAAAATTTTATTATGTTAACCATTTTTTAAGTTCACAATATGGTGTTAACTATGTGTACCTTGTTGTGCGATCTCTAGAACTTTTATCTTGAAAAATTAAAATTCTGTACCCATTTAAAAACTCCCCTTTATCCCTCCTCCACCCCCTAGCAACCACTACTCTACTCTCTAAGAGTTTAATTACTTTAGATACCTCACATAAGCAGAATCATGCAGTATTTTGTCTCTGTGACTGTTTATTTTGCTTAGCATAATGTCCTTCATGTGCTTTGATTTTGTAGCATATGGCAGGATTTTCTGCTTTTTAAAGGCTGAATAATATTACATTGCATGTATATATTATGTTCTCTTTATCCATTCATCTATCAATGGACATTTAGATTTCTTCCATTTCTTGGTTAGTGTGAATAATGCCGTAGTGAACATAGGTGTGCAAATATTTTTTCAAGATCCTATTTTCTATCCTTTGGGATATATACCCAGAAGTGGGATTTCTGGATTATATGTTAATTCTATTTTTAATTTTTTGAAGAATTGCCATATTGCTTCCCAGAGTGGCTATATCGTATTAAATTCACACTAGCAGTGCACAAGGGGTTCAATTTCTCTACATCCTTCCTAACACTTTAAAAAATTTTTTTAAAAAAATAGTTGCCATTATAATGGATGTGATTTGACATTTCCTGGCAATTAGCAATGCTGAAAACCTTTTCACACACCTGTTGATCATTTGTATGTCTTTTTCGGAGAAATGGCTATTTGATTCCTTTGTCTGTTTTTTAATTGAGTTATTTGGTTTTTGGCTATTGGGTTGTAGGTGTTCTTTATATATTCTGGATATTAACCCTTTATGAGATTAATGGTTTGAAAATATTTTTTCTCATTCTGTAGATTGCCTTTTTACTCTGTTGTTTCCTTTGCTGTGCAGAATTTTTAAGTTAGATGTAGTACTATTTGTCTATTTTTGCTTTCGGTGTCATATTCAATATGAAGGAAGCTTTTCCCCTATGTTTACTTTCTGAGTTTTTATAGTTTCAGGTATTACACTTAGGCCTTTAGTTTAATTTGAATTATATTTTTAAATATGATGTAAGGTGAGACTCCAACTTTATTTTTGTTTGCATGTAGGTATCCCATTTTTCCAAGACCATATGATGAAGACACAATTTTCTTCCCATGTGTGTTCTTGACACCCTCGTGAAAGATCAGTTGACTGTACATTTGTGAATTTATTTCTGAGTTCTCTATTCTGTTCCATTGGACCATATGTCTGTTTTTATACCAATAATACACTGTTTTAATAAATATAACTTCCTAATATTTTGAGGGTAGGACGTATAAGATCTACAGCTTTGATTTCTTTCTCAAGTTTGTTATTAGGTTATTAGGAGTCTTTTCAGATTTCATATGAATTTTAAATGTCTTTTCTTTCTATTTCTACAAAATAAAATGTCACTCGGATTTTATTAAGGATTGCATTAAATCTGCAGATAGCTTTGTATAATGTTGACACTTTAACAATATTAAGCCTTCCAATCTATGATGGGATGTCTTTCTATTTCTTTGTGTTTCTACAGCAATATTTTCTTGTTTTCAGTGTATAAGTCTTTCACCTCTTTGGCTAAGTTTATTCCTAAGTATGTTATTATTTCTTATGCTATTATAAATAGGATTTAATTTTTTTCTTTTCATATTTTTCATTGTTACTGTGCAAAAATATGGTTTTTGTTTGTTTGTTTGAGACAGAGTCTCACACTGTCGTCCAGGCTGGAGTGCAGTGGTGCAATCTTGGCTCACTGCAACCTCCACCTCCCAGGTTCAAGTGATTCTCCTGCCTCAGTCTCCTGAGTAGCTGGTACTACAGGCACCTGCCACTACACCTGGTTAATCTTTGTATTTTTAGTAGAGACGGGGTTATACCATATTGGCCAGGCTGGTCTTGAACTCCCGACCTTGTGATCCACCCACCTCGACCTCCCAAAGTGCTGGGATTACAGGTGTGAGCCACCACGTGGTGATTGTTTTGTGTTAGTTTTGTATCTTGCAGCTTTGCTAAGTTAATCTACTACTTATAACAGTTTTTTTGTGTGGAATTGTTAGGATGATTTACTTCTTTCTAATTTGGATGCTTTTTTTTTCTTGTCTAACTGCTCTAGTTTAAACATCCATACTATATTTAATAGAAGTGACAAGAGATGTATCCTTGCCTTGTTCCTGATCTTAGAGGGAAAGCTTTTGGTTGGCCATGATGTTTTAATACATAACCTTTATTGTGTTAAAGTAGTTTCCATCTATTCCTAGTTAAATGAGAAATTTTATCATGAAACGCTGTGGAATTTTTTCAAATGTTTTTTCTTTATCAATTGATATGATTATGTTGTTTTTCTCCTTCATTGTATTAACGTGGTATATTATATTGATTGATTTTTATATCTTTAACCATCCTTGAATTCCAGGAATAAATTCCTTTTAGTTACAATGTATACTCTTTTTAATGTGTTGAATTCAGCTTACTAGTATTTACCTGAGAACTTTTGCATCTATATTTATCAGGAATGTTGATCTGTAGTTTTCTTCTTTTGTAATATCTTTACCTGATTTTGGTTTTAGGATTATACTGGCCTCATAAAATGAATTGAAAGTCTTCTCTTGAATTTTTGGGGGGAGAATTTGAAAAGGATTAGTGTTAATTAAGTTTTAAATGTTTTTTCACCTTCTCCAAAAACAAAAAAAAAGTCATCTCATTCTAGGCTTCTCTTTGTTCAAAGGTTTTGTTTGTTTGTTTGTTTGTTTTGTTTTGTTTTGTTTTGTTTTTTGAGACAGAGTCTTGCTCAGCCCCCTGAGTAGCTGGGACTACAGGTGCCCACTACCACACCTGGCCAATTTTGTTTGTTTGTTTAGACAGAGTCTTGCTCTATCACCAGGCTGGAGTGCAGTGGTGCAATCTTGGCTCACTGAAACCTCCACTTCCTGGGTTCAAGCGATTCTCCTGCCTCAGCCTCCCAGGTAGCTGGGGCTACAGGTGCACACCACCAAGCCCGGCTAGTATTTTTGTATTTTAGTAGAGACAGGGTTTCATCATGTTGACCAGGATGGTCTTGATTTCCTGACCTTATGATCACCTGCCTTAGCCTCCCAAAGTGCTGAGATTATAGGTGTGAGCCACATGCCCGGCCTGTTCTAAGGTTTTTGACTGCTGGTTCAATATTATTACTCATTATAGGTCTGCTTAGATTTTTTAATTTTTTCATGATTAAGTCTTGGTAGATAGTATGTTTCTAGAATTTTTTTTCATTTCTTCCAAGTTACTCAGTTTGTTGGTATACAATTGTTCATTGTAGTCTGTTTTGATCCTTTTTATTTCTGCAGCATCAGTTATATCATCTCCTCTTTCATTTATAATTTTTGCAATTTGAGTTTACTCTTTTCTTAGTCAAGCTAAAGATTTGTCAATTTTATTGATCTTTCCAAAAATTAATTCTTAGTTTCATCCATTTTTTTCTATTCTTTATTTATTTTTATTTCTCTTGAATTATTTTCTATTTCCTTTCTTCTGCTAACTTTGAGCTTAGTTTGTTATTTTCCTTATTCCTTGAGGTTTAAGTCAAGCTGTTGATTTGAGATCTTCCTTCTTTTTTAATGTGCACATTTGCTGCTATAAACTTTCTCATCGTACTCCTTTTACTGCATCTCATAAATTACTATATGTTTTCAGTTTTGTTTGTCTCAAGTTGTTTTCTAATTTTCCTTCTGATTTTTTGAATCATTGGCTTTCAAAGAATGTGTTATTTAATTTCCACATTTTTTTTATTTTTCCATTTTCCTTTTGCTATAAATTCCTAGTTTTACTCCACTGGGGTTATAAAATATGCTTGATATAAATTCAATCTCCTTAAATTTGTTAAGGAGATTGAAATTCATTTAATGGCCCAACATATGATCTGTCATTGAGAATGTGCCATATGCATTTGAGAATACTGTGTATTGCAGAGTGTGCTGTATAGGCTTGATTGTCCTACACTTTTGTTCAAGTCTTCTTCTGTTTCTTTTTTATGTGTATCTTTTTAAATTTCATTTTTAATTGTAAATTAACAAATTATAGTTGTATATATTTATGAATTACAAATTGATGTTATGATTTATAAATACAATGTGAAATAATTAAATCAAGTGTATTAGCATATCCATCACCTCAAATACTTATCATTTTTTGTGTTGAGAACATCTAATGAAATTTATTCTTAGTGATTTGGAAATCTACAATAAATTAATATTTATGGTATTTACCATATATGCAATAAATCTCAAAGAGAAAAACCTCATGTTTAATAAAACTGTATGCTTTGATAATTACCTCCTCATTTGCTTAATAACACCCCCAGTCTCTGAAAACCACTATTCTATTCTTTGCTTCTTTGAATTCTATTGTTTTAGATTCCACATATAAGTGAGAACATGTGTTTGTCTTTCTTTGTCCCTGACTTATTTCACTTAGCATAGGGTTCTCAAATTTGTCCATGTTGTTGCAAATGACAAAATCTCTCTCTCTTTTTTTTTAGACACTGGTTCTCACTATCACTCGGGCTGAAGTTCAGTCACACCTTCTTAGCTCACTGCAGTCTCAAACTCCTGCCTCAAGTGATCCCCCTGCCTCGGTAGCTGAAACTACAGGTGCATGCTTCCACACCTGGATAATTTTTAAAATTTTAGTAAAGACCAGGTCTCCCTATGTTGGCCAGGCTCATCTCTAATTCCTGGCCTCAAGCAACCCTCCTGCCTTGGCTGCCAAAATTGCTAGAATTACAGGTATGAGCCACACTCAGCCTTCTTACTTTTTTAAGGCTCAGCAATATTCCATTTTGTGTATACCACATTTTCTTTATCCATTCATATTTTGATAGGCACTTAGATTGACTACATATCTTGTCTTTTATGCGTAGTCCTGCAGTGAGCATGGGAGTGTAAACATTGTTTTGACATATTGATTTCAAATCCTTTGGGTAAACACCCAGAAATGTGGTTGCTGGATCATATGGTAATTCTATTTTTAGTTTTTTGAGGAAGCTTTATACAGTTTTCCACAATGACTGTCCTAATTTATATTAATTTTTGCCAACAGTCTACATAGTTCCTTTTTCACCACATCCTCACCAACACTTATCTTTTTGTCTTTCTCTTTATTGATCTGTCTGGTTGATGTATTCATTATTGAAAGTTAAGTACTAACATCTCCTGTTATTATTAGGAGTGAGGCTGGCTAGTGGCCAGATTCCTCTCCAACTGCCCCCAGTCTAACTGCTCTCCACACTTAAATGTTCTCTTTTCTCTCTCTCTGCTGCATTGTTCTGTTGTCCCTCTGCTGTCCTTCTGCTGGTTTGCTGGCTTGCTGGTATGCTGATATGCTGATCTGCTTCTAGAACCTGGGGCTTGGGGTTTATATGGGTGCAGGATAGAGGGTGTGGTGAGCCAAATGTCAACTTTTGGGGCAAGAAATCAGAAATGCCTGTTTTCATTTAGGGCCATGAGTCTTCAGGACTGAGGCTGAGGTCTTTTCTGGGAAACTGTCCTCATCTACACAGTGTTTCTTTGTCTCCTGTCCCTATCAGTTCCAACCATGTTCTTGCAAATGACTGAATGTCATCTTTTTGTGGCTGAATAGTACACCACTGTTTATAGGTACCACATTGCTTTATCCATTGATCAGGTAATGGAGGTTTGAGTTGCTCCAAAATCTTAGCTATTGTGAACAGTGCTGCAACAAACATGGGAGTGCAGATATCTCCTCAATATACTGGTTTTCTTTCTTTTGGGTACATACCGAGCAGTGGGATTGCCAGATAATATGGTAGCTCTATTTTTAGTTTTTTGACAAACCTTTCTTTTTTTGAGAAACTCTTCTCCTTAGTGGTTGTACTGATTTACATTCCCATCAACAATGTATATGTTAGTTCTAATTTTAGTTTTTGCAGAAATCTGCAAATTGTTCTCCATAGTGGTTATACCAAGTTGCATTCCCACCAACAATATATGAAGGTGCCCTTTTCTCCACATTTTTACCAGCAATGGTTATTTTCTGTCTTTTGGAAATAAATTTTAACTGAGGTGAGATGATATCTCATTGTAACATTGATTTGCATTTCTCTGATAATGATGTTGAGCACTTTTTCATATGCTTGTCATTTGTATGTCTTTTTTAAAGAAATGTCTATTCAAACCTTTTGCCCATTTTTAAGTTGCATTATTAACTTTTTTCCTGTAGAATTGTTTATATATTCTGGTTATTCATCCTTTGTCAAGTGGATAGTTTGCAAATATTTTCTCCAATTCTGTGAGTTATCTCTTCACTTTGTTGATTGTTTCCTTTGCTGTGCAGAAGCTTTTTAACTTGATGTGATCGCATTTTTCAATTTCTGCTTTGGTTGCCTATATCTTTGGGGTATTACTCAAGAAATTTTTTATATAGCAATGTCCCCATTGTTTTCTTTTAGCTGATTCATAGTTTGAGGTCTTAGATTTAAGTCTTTAATCCATTTTGATTTGATTTTTTGTATATTGGAAGAGATAGGGGTCTAGTTTCATTCTTCTCCATATGGATATCCAGTTTTCCTAGCACCATCTGGATATACATTTTTTCCCAGTGTATGTTCTTGGCAACTTTGTCAAAAATGCGTTCACAGTAGGTGTATAGAATTGTTTCTGGGTTCTCTGTTGTGTTTAGTTTGTCATATATCTGCTTCTATGCCAGTACCATGCTGTTTTGGTTATTAAAGCTCTCTATATTTTGAAGTCAGGTAATACGATTCCACCAGTTTTGTTCTTTGTTTAGAATAGCTTTGACTATTCTGGGTCTTTTGTAATTCTATATACATTTTAGGATTGTTTTTTTCTTTTTCTGTGAAGAATGTCACTGGTATTTTGATAGAGATTACATTGAACCTGTAGGTTGCTTTGTGTAGTATGGACATTTTAACAATATTGATTTTTCCAATCCATGAATATGGAATATCTTTTCATTTTTTGGTGTCCTTTTCGATTTTGTTCATCAGTAAATCCAGGAGCTGGTGTTTTGAAAAGATCAACACAATAGATAGAATGCTAGCCAGACTAATAAAAAAGAAAAGAGAGAAGAATCAAATAGATGCAATAAAAAATGATAAAGGGGATATCATCACTGATTCCAGAAACACAAACTACTATCAGAGTTTACTAACAACAACTCTACACATGTAAACCAGTAAATCTAGAAGAAATGGATAAATTCCTGGGCACTCACACTCTCCCAAGACTAAACCAGGAAGAAATTGAATCCCTGAATAGACCCAACTAACAAGATCTGAAGTAGAGGCAGCAATTAATAGCCTACCAACCAAAAAAGTCCATGTCTAGATGGATTCACAGCCGAATTCCACCAGACATGCAAAGAGAAACTAGTACCATTCCTTCTGAAATTATTCCAAAACAATACTAAAAGAGGGAATTCTCCCTAATTTATTTTATGAGATCAACATCATCCTGATCCCAAAACCTGAATGTTTTGTTTTTTTGACCTAACATATGATCTATTCTTGAGAATGATTTGTGTGCTGAGGAAAACAATATGTATTCTGCAGCCATTGGATGAAATGTTCTGTCAATATCTATTTGGTCTATAATGAAGATTAAATGCAATGTTTCTTTCTTGATTTTCTGTCTGGAATATCTGTCTAATGCTGAAATTAGGGTGTTGAAATCTCCAGCTATTGTTGTATTGGTATCTTGCTCTTTAGCTCTATGTATACATACATATACATCTAACATTGGAGCACCAAAATATATAAATCAAACATACATATATATGTATAAAATTGTTAAATCCTCCCACTGAATTGATTTCTTTGTCATTATATAATGACCTTCTTTGTCTCTTCTTATAGCTTTTGTCTTGAAATCTATTTTGTCTGATATAAATATAGTTACTCCTGGTTTTTTTTAAATTTTCATTGACATAGAATATCTTATTTCATGCCTTTGTTTTCAGTCTATATGTGTCTTTATAGATGAAGTATGTTTCTTGTAGGCAACAGATTATTTGGTCTTGTTTCTTCATCCATTCAGCCACTCTATGTCTTTTGATTTAAAAGTTTAGTTCATTTACCTTCAATATTATTATTGATAAGTAAGAACTAACTCCTGCCATTTTGTTATTTATTGGTTGTTTTGTGATCTTCTTTTCCTTCTTTCTTGCCTGTCTTTTTTTTCAGTAAAGGAGATTTTCTCTAATGATATGATTTAGTTTTTGGCCTTTTACTTTTTGTGTATTTGTTGCTTGTTTTCTATTCTGAGGTTACCATGAGGCTTGCAAATACTATCTTATAACCAATTATTTTAATCTTATAACAACTTAACACTGTTTGCATAAACAAACAAAGAAATAAGCAAAAACAAAACTAATAAAAAACTCTACATCTTAACTGCATCCCCTCACTTTTAAACTTTTTCTTGTTTCTATGTGTATCTTATTTTACTGTGTCTTAAAAAGTTATAGTTATTATTTTTGATTAGTTCATTATTTATTCTTTCTACTTAAAAGTAGTTTACACAGCACAGTTAAGTGTTATAATATTCTGTGCTTTTCTGTGTGCTTACTATTACCAGTGAATTTTGTCACCCTCAGATGATTTATTATTGCTCATTAATGGTTCTTTTCTTTCTGATTAAAGTATACATTTTAGCATTTCATGTAGGGTAGGTCTAGTGTTGAAATCCTCTGGCTTTTGTTTGTCTGGGAAAGTCTTTCTTTCTCCTTCATGTTTTAAGCATATTTTTGCCAGGCATATTATTCAAAGGTAAAAGTGTTTTTTTTTTTTCTTCAGCACTTTAAGTATCTCATGGCAGTCTCTCCTAGCCTGAAAGGTTTCCACTAAAATATCTGCTGCAAGACATATTGGAGCTTCATTGTATGTTAGTTGTTTCTTTTCTCTTATTGTTTTTATGATTCTTTCTTTGTCCTTGACTTTTGAGAGTTTGATTATTAAATGCCTTGTGGTAGTCTTCTTTGGGTTAACTCTGCTAGATATTTTATAATCTTCTGGTACTTGGGTATTGATATCTTTCTCTACATTTGGGAAGTTTTTTGTTATAATCCCTTTGAATAAACTTTATACCCCTATCTCTTTCTCTACTTCCTCCTTTAGGCTGATAACTCAGATTTGTCCTTATGAGGCTATTTTCTAGAGCCTGTAGGCATGCTTCATTGTTTTTCTTTTTTCTTTAGTCTCCTCTGACTGTGTATTTTCAAATAGCTTGTCTTCAAACTCACTAACTCTTCATTCTGCTTGACCAGTTCTGCTATTAAGAGACTCTAATGCATTCTTCAGTGTGTCAATTTTACTTTTCATTCCAGAATTTCTGCTTCATTATTTTTAGTTATTTTAATCTCTTTGTTACATCTGATTGAATTCTGAATTCCTTGTCTGTGTTATCTTGAATTTCTTTGAGTTTCTTCAACATGGCTATTCTGAATCTTCTGTCTGAAAGGTCACAGATCTCTGTTTCTCCAGGACTGATCCTTAGTGCTTTATTTAGTTCATTTAGTAAGGTCATGTTTTCCTGCATGGTATTGATACTTGTAGGTGTTCATCTGTGTCTGGGCATTAAAGAGTTAGGAATTTACTGCAGTCTTTGTAGTCTGAGCTTATTTGTACCTATCCTTCTTTGGAGGACTTTCCATATGTTAAAAGGTACTTGGGTGTTGTGATCTAAGTTTCCACTTTAGGGAGCACCCCAAGCTCAGTAGTGCTGTATTTTACAGACTCTTAGAGGTGTCACCTCAATGGTCTGGAACAAAATCCAGAAGAATTCTCTGGATTACCAGGCAGAGTCACTTGTTATCTTCCCTGACTTTCTCTCAAACAAATGTAGTTTTTCTTTCTGTTCTGAGCCACCTGAAGCTGGATGTGGAGTGACACAAATACCCCTGTGGCTACCACCACCAGAACTATGCTGTGTCAGACCTGAAGCCTGCACAGCACTGGGTCTCATCCAAGGCCTACTGTAACCACTTCTTGGCCACTGCCTATGTTTGCTCAAGGCTGTGGGGCTGTGTAATCAGCAGGTAACGAAACCAGCCAGGCTTGTAAGCTTGTGTCCTTTTCTTCAAGGCGGTGGTTTCCTTCAGGCACCAGGAGGGATCAGAGGTGCCATTACAGGAGCCAGGAACTAGAGTTAAACCTTAGAAGTCTACCTGGTGTTCTATTATGCTGTGGCTGAATACAAAATACTGTATTCAAACCAGATTATGCAGTCTTTCCCACTCTTCCTTCACCTTTTCCAAAGTAGAGGTGACCTCACCACAGGTCACAGAAAGTACTGCCAGACTACCGTTAATGTTCCCTTAAGGCTCAAAGGCTACTTAGTCAGCTTATAGTGAATTCTGCCTGGCCTGGGACTTACCCTTAAGGGAAGTGGTCTCCCCTCTGGCCCAGGGAAGGTCTAGAAATGATGTTCAAGAGTCAAGTCCCAGAATCAGGGACCCATGAGCCCCTTTGGTGCTCTATCCCCTGGTAGTCAAGCTGATACCTAAGGCGTAAGACAAAGTTCTTTTTACTTTTCCCTGTACTTTTCTCAAATGGAAGTATTCTTGCCCTGCAGTCACCACAGCTGGGAATGCGCTGAGTCTCAACTGAAGCCAACAAGTCTCAGAGTCACACCCAGGACCCATGACATAGTATCTGGGCATCACTGTTGGTTATTCAGTGCCCAAGGGCTCTTCTGTTAACAGGTGATGAACGCTGCCAAGACTGGGTCCTTCCTGTTAAGGCAATGGGTTCCCTTCTAGTCCAAATTGTGTCTAGAAATGCCATCCATAAGCTAGGGACTGGAAAAGAGGGCCTACAACTCTGACTAGTGCCAGATCCTGCTGTGGCTGAGCTGGTATCTAAAGTATAAGACAAAGTGCTCTCACTCTTCCCTCTCCTCTCCTCAAGTGAGAGGAAAGGGTCTCTTTTGGAGCTGTGAGCTGTGCAGCCTGGACTTAGGGGAGGAGAGATGCCAGTACTCCCTTATCTGTTCCAGCTGGTGTCTCAGTAGATCACATGCTTCCCAAGTCCACTGGCTTGGGCCCAGTTTAGCACCAGGACTCATTCAAGAGCAGCAGTTCTTGTGGCCTAGTCTGCCTTTCTTTACTTAGAGACTCACAGCACTTTAGCCTGCAAGGGTGAGGTTGGTGGGAACTCAAGGTCCTACCTCTGGGATCAGTGATTTCCCTCTGGCTAGGGCTGGTTTAAATGCTCCCTTCATGGTTGGCCATCAGCTGAGTTTGGTCTGATTTTGCTTTCTGTTATAAGAAAGCAGCACTGAGTTTAATGCCCCACAATTGCTATGCTCTCCCATTCTCCAGCACACAGAATCATTCTCTGCCCCATACTGCCACAGCCAGGGGATATGGGGAGGGGGTTTTGTTGATGACTGAAGACTGTTTTTCCTACCTCTTCAGTGCCTCTTTCAGTGATGTTGACGTTAAACCAGGTACTGTGAATGCTCACCTGATTTTTTGGTTCTTCTGAAGATTCCTTTTTTTTGTGTAGTTATCAAATCAGTGTCCTTTCAGAGGGGATTACCAGTGGAGCCTTCTATTCCACCTTCTTGTTCCCCACGCAGCCTGCTTGGAACATTTTTTTTTTTGGTATCTATTTACTCTTAATCTATGTATGTTCTTCTATAAGGTGAGTCTCTTGTAGACATTCATCCTCATATTGTTTTGTTTTGTTTTTTGAGACAGGATCTTATTCTACAGCCAGGCTGGAGTGAAGTGGTGTGATCATGGCTGACTACAGCCTCAACCTCCCAAGCTCAATCAATCCTTCCACCTCAGCCTCCAAAGTAGCTTGCACTATAGGCATGTGCCACCATGCCTGGCTAAGTTTTGTATTTTTTGTAGAGATAGGGTTTTGCCATGTTGCCCAGGCTGGTCTCAAATTCCTGGGCTCAAGCAATTTTTCTGCCTCAGCCTCTCAAAGTGCTGAGATTATAGGTGTGAGACACTGCACCCTGCCTTCATGTTCTTTTTAATTCCTACTTCCCACTTCCTCTTGCTCCTGTTTTTCAGATAATCACTATCTACTTCCTTTCTCTTTGGATTTATTTGAATTTTCTAGAAATTTTATAAATGGAATCACATAATATATGGTTATTTTCATCTAGTTTATTTCATTAGCATAATTATTTTGCTATTAGGAAGGAAAAATAAATAAATAAAAGCCGTCTAGATTAGAAGTGAAGAAGTAAAATTGTCTTTATTCAGTCTCCATAATTGTGTATGAGAAAATCTGTTAGAATCTATTTTAAAAAGCTACTAGAACTAACAAGCAAATTAGCAATGTGGTCATGCCATTTTATTGCTAAATAGTATTCTATAGTATGGCTATACGATAATTTATTTTTCCATTGTTAAGGGATATTTTGTTGTTTGGGGATTTTTAAAATATTTTATTTTATAAGTTCCAGACTACATGTGCAGGGTGTGCAGGTTTTTTACATAGGTAAACATGTGCCACGGCGATTTGCTGTACTTATCACCTATCATCTCAGTATTAAGCCCAGCATACATTAGCTCTTTTCCTTAATGTACTTTTAAAAATAAATCTCCTGACTGGGCACAGTGGCTCGCACATGTAATCCCAGCACTTTGAAAGCCCAAGGCAGGAGGATCACCTGAATTCAGGAGTTCAAGACCAGCGTGGCCAACAAAGAGAAACCCCGTCTCTACTAAAGATACAAAAATTAGCCAGGTATGGTGGCATGCGCCTATAGTCTCAGATACTCTGGAGGCTGAGGCAGGAGAATCGCTTGAACCTGGGAGACGGAGGTTGCAGTGAGCTGAGATCACCCCATTGCACTCTAGCCTGCGTGACAGAGAAAGACTCCATCTCAAAAATAAATAAATAAATAATATCCTATAAAAATGTATGTGCATTTTTCTTGAAGACGTGTTTTCATTTTTCTCAAGAGATCTTGGTTGGATCATATGGTAGATACATATTAAGCTTTTAAGAAACTGTCAAATTGTTTTCCATAGTAGTCGTAACATTTTGTATTCCCACCAGCTGTGTATGAGAGTATTAGTTGAGTAGTTCTACATTCTAATACTTGGAATGATCAGTCCTTTTAATTCTAGCCATTGTACTAGATGTAATTCTAGCCATTGTTAGATGTACAATAGTAGATTATGGTGTTTTAATTTGTGTTTCCCTAATGAACAATATTGTTGAGCATCTTTTCAAATACTTATTTATCACATTTATTTTCTTTAGTGAAATGTATGATAAAATATTTTGCCCATTTTTTTTTTTTTTTTTGAGACAGAGTTTTGCTCTTGTTCCCAGGCTGGAATGCAATGGTGTGATCCCAGCTCACTGCAACCTCCGACTCCCAGGTTCAAGTGATTCTCCTGCCTCAGCCTCCCAAGTAACTGGGATTACAGGTGTACACCACCATATCCAGGTAATTTTTGTGTTTTTAGTAGAGATGGGGGTTTCACCATGTTGATCAGGCTGGTCTCAAACACCCTCCTTAGCCTCCCAAAGTGTTGGGATTACAAGCTTGAGCCACCACACCTGGCCATATTTTGCTCATTTTTTAATTGAGTGGTTTGTTTTCTTTTTATTGAGTTGTTTTGAAACAGTTGTATTATTTTTAATTTTGACGAATGCACAATAGTTGTATATATTTATGGGGTACATGTGATACTTTGATGCAAGCATATAATGTGTAATGATTACATCAGAGTGACTGGGATGTCTATTGCCTTAAATATTTATGATTTCTGTGTGTTAGGAACATTTCAATTCTACTATTCTAGTTGTTCCGAAATACACAATAAATTACGGTTAACTAGGCCAGACATGGTGGCTCATGCTTGTAATCCCGGCACTTTGGGAGGCCGAGGCAAGGTGGATCATGAGGTCAAGAGATTGAGACCATCCTGGCCAACATGGTGAAACCCTGTCTCTAATAAAAAATCAAAAATTAGCACACACCTATAGTCCCAACTACTCAGGAGGCTGAGGCAGGAGAATCACTTGAGCCCAGAAGGTGGAGGTTGCAGTGAGCAGAGATTGTGCCACTGTACATCAGGATGGTGACAGA
This sequence comes from Cacajao melanocephalus, assembly GCA_963573385.1. Taxonomy (NCBI): domain Eukaryota; kingdom Metazoa; phylum Chordata; class Mammalia; order Primates; family Pitheciidae; genus Cacajao; species Cacajao melanocephalus. Next base: position 1,438 of record CAUYLG010050249.1, on the reverse strand, counting down.
GCAAGACTCCGTCTCAAAAAAAAAAAAATTACTGTTAACTGTAGCCACCCTATTGTGCTACCAAACACTAGTTTTATTCCTTCTATTAACTGTGTACTTGTACGTGTTTACCTACCGTTCCTTATCCCCCATTCCCACTACCCTTCCTGGCCTCTAGCAATCATTATTCTACTCTATCTCTATGAGATCAATCTTTTTAGCTCCCATATATGAGTAAGGACATCATTTAACATAATGTCCTCCAGTTACCTCCATGTTGTTGCAAATGACAGGATATCGTTATTATTTGTTATGGCTAAATAAGATTGCATTGTACATACATACCACATTTTCTGTATCCATTCATGTTAATGGACATGTAGGTTCATTCTGTATCTTAGCTATTGTGAACAGTGCTGCAATTAACATGGGAGTGCAGATGCTCTCTTTGATATACTGATTTCGTTCCTTTTTTATTTGGACCTATACCCAGTCATGGGATTGCTGGGGTATCCTTGAGTTTTGAGAGTTCTTTTTGTATTTTGGATATAAGTCCTTCTTTAGAAATTTAGAAATTTTTAAAAGTCCTTCTTTTCAAATTTTGGGGGGTCTATGACTTATTTTTCATTTCTTTCACTTTAAAATGTCTTTCAAAAAATACTCAACTTTAATAAAGTTCAATTTATCAGTTTTTTATGGATCATGCTTTTGATAATGTATCTAAGAAATCTTTATCAGACTCTGTGTCACTAATATGTGTTTCCATATTTCTGCTAAAAGTCTTATAGTTTTAGTTTTATACTTAGGTGTATAATATATTTTGAATTAATTTCTTTTATATGGCATGAGGTATGGATCAAAGTTTATATTTTTTGCTTATGGCTATTCAAGTGTTGTAGCACCAGCACATCTCTGCTGAATTTTCATCTTTGTTGAAAATTGTTTGCTGATATACATGAGGTCTCTTTCTGGATTATCTATTCTGTTTCATTGATCTAGTTGTTTATCTTTTTGCCAATGCCACACTATCTTAATTATTGCAGTTTTATAGTACTTATGGAAATTAAGTACTGTTAATGCCTTGATTTTGTTCTTTGTTTAAAGTCACTTTGGCTATTCTAGGTCCTTTGCATTTCCATGTGACTTTTAGAATCTGCCAATTTTCACTTCTAAAAAGCGTAATGAAAATCCTAGAAGAAAACCTAGTCAATACCATTCAGGACATAGGCATAGGCAAGGACTTCATGACTAAAACACCAAAAGCATTGGCAACAAAAGCCAAAATAGACAAATGGGATCTAATTAAACTTCAGAGCTTCTGTACAGCAAAAGAAATAATCATTAGAGTGAATCAGCAACCAATAGAATGGGAAAAATTTTTGCAATCTACCCATCTGACAAAGGGCTAATATCCAGAATCTACAAAGAACTAAAACAGATTTACAAGAAAAAAACAAAC
>CAUYLG010050248.1:0-11807 GCA_963573385.1 Cacajao melanocephalus | reverse complement strand
AAAAAAAAAAAAAAAAAAAAAAAAAAAAAAAAAAAAAAAAAAAAAGAGGGAAGGTATGAATTTTGAAAGCCTCAGAAACTCTGATGGACAATATTCATATATATTAATTTCTCAGATAACTTGATTGCCACATTGGAGCTTTCTCACTGCCTCTTCCCCCACCCCTTCTGTCTTTTTCTTTTCTCTAACAAACTTGAAGCATATACACTGACAGTTTCTTCCTCACCTCCCACTTACTTCTCAGCCCACCACAATCTGGAGTTGACTCCCACTACAACACTGAAACTGCTCTCAATAAATTTGTCAGCCATCTCATAATTACCAAATCTAAGGACATTTTTCAATTTTTCCTTGACTTTTGAGTAGTAGTCAAAAACGCTGACCTTGCCCTCCTTCATGGTGCATCTCTTTTTTATTTCTCTGATCTGCTTCTACCTTGTTCTTCTCAGTACTCTGGATGCTCCTTGTGCCACCAGATTCTTACAGATCAGGGTATTTCCGTGTACTCATTATTATCTTTTGTCTCAGTGACACGCACAGCCTCCGCTACTGTGTTTTGAACTGCTCAGCTTAGGAGTCAGCCAGGTGTGTATTTCTCAGCCTTCCTGGAGAGCTGGCTTCCTGTTAGATTCTGCCAGTAGGAGGCACTGGCGGGAGATCAGAAGGCAGGAGAAACTGAGAAGCATCCTGCTTCAGCCTCTAAACAGAGTGACAGTTGCTGGCAATAGCTGGTAGTTGCAGCAGCAGGAAGAATGGGAGACTCAGGACTCCAGCCTCCTGGGCAAAAGAAGTATCTCTCAAGGATTCTAGCCTTGAAGGAGGTGGCACCTTTTTAGTAGATTGGAACTGACTATGACAATGTCTCTCACAAGGCAATAAGTAGATTTACGGGGAATGATGGCAGCTTCTGATTCATAGAGAGCGATCTTTTTTTTTTTAATTTACATTTCTAGGACTCTCCTTTTTTTTTTTCTTTTTTTTTTTGTACTTCTTGCCCTTTTAACACCTTTGTAACCAGTTCTCTATATTAAATTCTTTCAGCCTGAAGCACATAAAGTCGTTAAATGCTCCTGACAGGATCCTGGATAACTGGTATGAGGTTTGGGGTTTGAGCCCCTGCATACTTTTGTCCTTGTTTCACTTCCCACTCCTTCTGCACAGTTTACCTGGGTGATCTTATCCATGGCCTCTGCTTTGACATTTGTGCTGATGACTCCCAAATCCAGGCTCCTCAGACCATACTACCTGGGGTCCATACCCACACACCTCACTGCCTACTGTGCAGTTTCAGCTGGCTATTTCACTTGTATTTCAAATTCAACATGTATAAAATCAAGCTCTTTCTCTCCTCTGTAAACCTGCTCCCATGGCATTCTTTTCTGCTTCAATTCAGTCCATCCCTGACCACCCACCCAGCCACCCACGCTGGAAACCTGAGATATCCTTGACTCCTCCACCTTCTCACTCCCACATATAATCAGTAGCCAAACCCGTTAGATTCTACTTCCTAATTATCTCGATATTCTATCTCCTCCGCCTCCCCTAATTATGACTTAATTCAGGCCCTTATCATCTGTCATTTAAATTATTGCTGTATTGCTACTAGAGTGTGGTGTGTGTATGTGCAACTGTTCATCTTTGTATGCTATAGACTCTTGCTCAGCAGTTTCACCTCCATTATTTAAAAGTTCTAGTTCATTGTTTGAGATATCAGTCAGAACTTTTTTTTTTTTCTAAAATGCTAAAATGATTGTCATTCCCCAGTTTTAATATCTCTATCATCTGCCAAGTAAAAGCAAGCTCCACCTTGTGGTGTAGCAGGGCCCATGTGATCTGGCTCTTGCCTGAATTTGTAGCTCATCACAGCATCCCTCTACCCACCATTACCTCCTATTATCATGCAGTAACACACAATCAACCTTCATAACATTCGTGTCAGCTAGTACACAGGGTCTCCAAGAAGGACCTCTGGATGTCTTTGATCTTTGTACTTTTGCCTACCCTTTGCCCTGGAATGTTTTTCTCTTCCTTCATGTTCTGCTGGTCAAATTGTTTTTCCTTCAACATTCTTAGGAGCCAGCCTGATTATGTTCCTCCTATTCCGCATCCTCATAAAATTACTGCTACTTCCAAAACACTTGGCACATTCTTATTTGAAAACATTGCATTGTTTGGTAATTATCCCTAGGCCCTCTCCTTCAGCACTAGACTCTAGCTCTTTGAAGGCAGACAATGCCTATTCACCTTTGTATTTCTAGCACTGGGGCCAACACCCAGCATTTCTTATATTTTGAGTATATGTCTGTAAAATGAATTAGAGCTAATGCCTGAATAAGAATGAGTTTTTTGAGAAAGAGGAAGGGAGCCAGGAGGGAGGAGAAGAGGCAGGGTCTGAAAAGCCCTGGGGGTTTACTGTGAGAAGATGCACTTCCCCACTGCAGCGTTCTGCCAGGAGGTGGCACTGCTCTGAAGAGCCAGCTGGTCGCTTACAGACTGAGGCTTACAGCCTGAGATTAAAGAAGAAACTCCACCAGGAAGCACCATTCCTACACTGGGCTTCCCAGCCCAGTTACATGCCATACTCTGCCCTGGTCAAACAGCCAAGTCTTCAGGAGGTTGCTGGCCCCAGGCATCTCCCCAGCGACTGATGATGTTAAACCCTACACTTCTCTGATTGGTTTAGACAAAATGACAAGGGCAGCTATTGGAAATGATCTGGCAAAACACGATCTAAGGCCACCCTCTGGGGGAGGGAGTTGGGGAAGCTGGAGTTGGCTGGGTTGGTATCTCCTACCTACTGTGTGGCGAGAAGGTATGGGTCATGAACAGAACCAAGGAGCTGCGCTGCTACAGATGCTACCACTTCTGTGGCTGCTGCCCCACTCCTGGGCCCTACCTGAAGGTAAGATGGTACTCCCGTTTACTTCCATCCTGAACCCAGGGAGCCTACCCAGCGCTTGTGAGGAAGAGCGCTGTGCTTTGTGAGTGGTGGGAAGTCATGAGCAGTGGAAACAATAGGACGGGGGAAAGACAGCTACTATGTATGGTTGGTAAACGATGTCAGAGGTGCTTTACATGTTCCATTTCAGACAATCTCTTGAAGCAGAGATTTTTTTTTTCTCCATTTTACAAATGAAGAAAATGAGACTCAAGAGTTATTTGTGCAAATCCACACCATTGGAAAGTGGTAGAGCTCGGATTTGAACAAAGTGAATGTTATTTTCACTCCTCCACTCAGATTCTACTCTGCTTCCTATCATTAACTTATCTTGTGATTCTTAAAAAGTCTCTTAACTTTATTGGCTCTTAGTTTCATTCTCTGTAGAGGATGGGGCAGAATGGAAGAATAATCTGGAAGATCCCTCTTCCTCTAAATGTCTGTTATTCTGGGTACTGGGTTAAAGGTTTCCTGCTGACTGGGGGATTCCTGCTAAGAGCTTCAAAGAAGAGGAATTATATTCTCCAGTTACAGGGTCACTTCTCACAGTGCTGTCGTTGGGAGGCCTAGTGGGTTGAAGGAACAGAAGACATTTTCAGAGAGGCTTGGTGCCAGTGAAGTGGCTGAAGAAATGTCTGGAGACTGGTTTTTCCAATTTACCATTTGTGTTTGGGTGTAGTGGGAGACAGTCCCATCTATGGCTTGGGGAGGCTATAGGCATTCCTCCTCCTCCCCTTCTAAGAATGAGAAACCCATCCATGGCCTTCTCTAGTCAATATAGTAGCCTGGCATGAATTAGACAAAGGAATTCCCTTTGGGAGGATGAAGCCCTGTGCCAGGATGTATGGCGTGGTGAACAGAGTACAGGCTTCCACCTGCTTCTTTGGCTAGGTGTTTTTGTGCAGCCCACAAACACACAATGAACAGAGTGGCTCTGAATCTGTCACTTTATTTTATATGTATATATATTTTTTTTAATTTTAATTTAATTTTTTTTTTTTTGAGACAGAGTCTCGCTCTGTCGTCCAGGCTGGAGTGCAGTGGCGTGATCTTGGCTCACTGCAACCTCTACCTCCCAGGTTCAAGTGATTCTCCTGCCTCAGCGTCCTGAGTAGCTGGGTTTGCAGGTGCATGCCACCACACCTGGCTGATTTTTGTATTTTTAGTAGAGACGAGGTTTCATCATGTTGGCCAGGCTGGTCTCAAACTCCTGCCCTCAGGAGATCCCTCTGCCTTGGCCTCCCAAAGTGCTGGGATTATAGGCTTGAGCCACCGCACTGGTCTTTATGTATTTATATTTTGAGACAGGGGCTCATTCTGTCACCTGGGCTGGAGTGTAGTGGCACAATCACAGCTCACTGCAGCCTCAACCTCCTAGGCTCAGGCAGTTTTCCCCCCTCAGCCTCCCGAGTAGCCAGGACCCACAGGTGCTCGCCACCACACCTGGCTAAATTTTTGTATTCTTTGTAGAAACAGGATCTCACCATGTTGCCAAGGCTGGTCTTGAACTCCTGGCCTCAAATGATTCACCTGCCTTGGCCTCCCAAAGTGCTGGGATTAGTCACTTTAGATAGTGGAACTCTTTTTGCTTTTGACAACTTTAGACAACTGGCCTTTTTATAGGCAGGGAAAGCTTGGAGAGATGCCATAATTTGTTCTTCATGCCCATTGGGAGTGGCAGTCTAATCAACAGACACAGGAAAGGGTCTCACTTCGGCCCACGCTCCTTGAAGCAGGCCTTGCTGGGTTTTTTGTTTTGTTTTTGAGATGAAGTGTTGTTCTGTCACCCAGGCTGCAGTGTAGTGGCTTGATCTTGGCTTACTGCAACCTCCGCCTCCCAGATTCAAGCAGTTCTCCTCCCTCAGCCGAGTACCTGGGACAACAGGCACACGCCCCCACACCTGGCTAATTTTTTGTACCTTTAGTAGAGACGGAGTTTCACCATGCTGGCCAAGCTGGTCTCGCACTCCTGACCTCGTGAACCGCCCACCTTGGCCTCCCAAAGTGCTGGGATTACAGGTGCGAGCCACTGCACCTGGTTCCGCCTTGCTTTTTTTTAAGTTGGAGAGGAGGAGAAGGCTCCTGCTTCCCTGAACCTCACCCTGTGTCCTTTGCAGCTCCTACTCCAGTGTGGCGGGATGAACTGCAAAACCACACGTTCCAGCACACATTGTACTGCCAGTATGGGAGTCCCAGTGTGGGACTCTCTGAGTCCTATGATGAAGACCAGCTTTTCTTCTTCGACTTTTCCGAGAACACTCGGGTGCCTCGCCTGCCTGAATTTGCTGACTGGGCTCAGGAACAGAGAGATGCTCCTGCCATTTTATTTGACAAAGGGTTCTGCGAGATGATGATCCAGGAAATAGGGCCAAATCTTGATGGGAAAATTCCGGTGTCCAGAGGTCAGGAGTTTTTTAGGGGACTGAAGGGAGGAGGGCTGCATTCTTAACCTTATTAACATGTGCACTGAATGATTTTCCTTGATACTAGCTCACCATCTCAGATGGCTTCTGCTCCCCATCACTTTAATTTTTCCACCAGCGTTGGTCTGCACCCTGTGTTTTTTGTGAGCAGAAGCACGTAGCATGTAGTAGGCATTCAGAACTATGTATTGAATGTGATGAATTCAACAGGTACCAATTGATGCCTACTGAATATTAACATTTGTGCTACTATGCCCAGCAAGATGGATGGGGAGAGCAGAAATATCTGATGATGTGACAATATCTTAGTGAGAAGACAGTACATGGTTAGACGCCAATGTGAGCTCTAGACAGGAAGTGCTGAAGGAAGTTGGGATAGAGGAATCCAGAGTAGCCTGGATCCGGCTCTGATTCTAGGTCTTGCTGCAGTTCTTGCCTGGAAGAAGACCTCCCTTGGGAGCCCAGCTCCTCTGTCATCTCTATCCCCCAAAGTCTGACCCATTGTGTTCTTCTCTGCCCTCCCCTTCATATGTCATGCCCCTTCCAAACACAGAGATACCATCTAAACTAGTCTCTTCTTTCCCCTACACCTCAATCCCCCCACCAGGGTTTCCTATCGCTGAGGTGTTCACGCTGAAGCCCTTGGAGTTTGGCAAGCCCAACACGCTGGTCTGTTTTGTCAGTAATCTCTTCCCACCCATGCTGACAGTGAACTGGCAGCATCATTCCGTCCCTGTGGAAGGAGTTGGGCCTACTTTTGTCTCAGCTGTCGATGGACTCAGCTTCCAGGCCTTTTCTTACTTAAATGTCACACCGGAACCTTCTGACATTTTCTCCTGCATTGTGACTCACGAAATTGACCGCTACACAGCAATTGCCTATTGGGGTGAGGCTTTCTCCCTGGAAGTCGAGTCCTTTTGGGGGCAAAAAAGGGATGGACCTATGGGAGGGGCCTTCTTTCTCCACTGGGACCTTGTTTAGTCCATTCCTACCCTAAGCCCATGCTAGTCTTCTAGGCCTCAGTTTCTCCCATGTCATCCCAGACACCCAAGTCATTCCCCTGGGTGAGAGGCTCCCTGACCAGGTCCCCAGGCTGAGCCACTCCTTATTTCCTTCAGTGCCCCAGAACGCACTGCCCTCAGATCTGCTAGAGAATGTGCTGTGTGGCGTGGCCTTTGGCCTGGGTGTGCTGGGCATCATCGTGGGTATTGTTCTCATCATCTACTTCCGGAAGCCTTGCTCAGGTAGTATATCATCTGGAGGGACCAGATACAGTGGTGCATTTGTGCATGTGTCAGGATTATTCTGTGGCATGGTGGGGGGCACATATAGCAATCCTCAGGCCCTTGGGTGTGGGGGCCTGTATCCAGCAACATGGGGGCACATCTTCCCAGTTGGGGACCCAGTTACACACACACAGTTATGGGTCACAAGAATGGCTTTGAGTGAAGAATCATATAGGGCGCTGTAGGCAAGGTGCTTGTAGATGATTTGGGAACAAGGAGAAATCAAGATCTGCAGGGTGTGCTGCAGGAAGAGCAAGTGAGGCCTTTGTGGTGCGGGGAGGAGGAGGAGGATCAATCTCCTGATGGCTTTCCTCCATCACTTTGTCTCCCCAGACTGATTCTTCCTGACCAGAGTTTGATGCCAACAGCTTCAGCCATCCAAACAGAGGGTGCGCAGGTTTCTCACATCCTGCCCAGGATCTCTTCTTCTCAGGCTAGAAGAAGTCTCTTTGACATCCCTAGGGTATGTGTGTGTAGCTTTCCCACCTGGGGGCTCTGCTGTCCCTGGGCTTGCATCCCAGGGATCCCAGAGTGGCCTGCCTATCACAACCACATCCCTTCCCTGTCAAGGCAATAAATCTCATTTCTTAATATCAGTGTGGCTTCTTTCTTAATTCATGGTATTTGTTTCTGGATATCTCAACTTGAGTGGGTTGCCATTTCAAATTCAGCATGCCTTAACCTGAATACAGCTTGCCCTCCTTAGGGAGGGAAATAAGGCAAACCCCTAATTTGTCAGCTGAGCACTTATTCTCTGGTCTCGGCGCTACATGATGTTTTTTCTTCTATCACTTTGTTCAAAATATGTGAGAAATGAAGGCAGAGTTATTTTGTAATAATCTGCTCACAAAATGGTTAAGGAAGCTGCTTGTGCAGTGTGTATGTGTATTTTACTGTTTGTGAAAATGTTTATGTCTCATACAGGCTGCTCTGAGGAACGTATAACTCCCTTCAACCCTCACCATAACTGGGAAACAGAAGCTCAGGGATGGAAAGAATAAGCTCCCGGGTGATTTATTCCAATCAGTCATGTCAGTTCTGGGAAAACAGTATCATGAAGCCCCTGGCATGAAGTGGGAACAGGCTGGAAGGGCAAAGAATTCACATGTCTTTCCTGACACCCTGTTCTTTGGCCTGAGTGAATTGTCCAAGGAGAACTGCACAGGTGCTGTCCTGGGCAGATAATGAAAGCTGGCAGCACATGACCACTGGTGGTAAATTGCTTTGCATATGCTTTATTTCTTGCATTCCTTAGTTGCTTTGGAGACAGTGTGGCAATAAAGTTGAGAGGGCAATTACTTGGTGAGGGAGTTTCTGTTCTTGGCATTGTACTAGAGTCTAATCTAAAAGAAAATATTCAATTATCCAAAAGAGAAGTTGGCACTGTCTCTGAACCGGCTTATTTCTAACAGCAGCATGTGTACTGGTTAAGAAGCATGGGCTCTGGACCCAGACTGCTGAGGATTCAATCGTAACTGTCAGTGTTTAGCTGTGAGCCCTTGGGCAAGTTACTTAACTTGTGCCTTGGTATCATTTTCTGTAAAAGGATGATGATAGCAATGGTGTCCGCCTTACCTCTCTACACCCACCATGTTGCCAACATTTGAAAGTCAAATAATTATAAGTGTTAGTGAGGATAAAGGGAAATGTGAGCTATAATATCTTGCTCTGTTGGTGGGAATTTAAACTGTTTATGATCCCTGAATTACTGAAATTATAAACTAGTTGAGTTGAAAAAATTAATATAGGAAGTAAGGCAGCATATCTTCATGCTGTGAAGCTTAAATAAGTTAATATCTATAGAATGCTTAAAATTGTGTCTGGCACATACAAAATGTGCTCAATAACCTAACCTTGTCATTATTTGTCTTGATCTTCAGAGGAGAACTTAGGAGCCTCGTAAACTTTTTTCTCTTTTCTGAAATATGCCTTAAACCTACCTTCCAGTATTGTGTTTTTCTCCATTTTAGGTGCTTTTATTCTCACTTTACTAATTCTAGATGTGTTCTTTGTTGCTTTCTAGTTCTTCCTAATTTCTCTTCCTCTCTGTTTTCCAGCTTATCTAGATATTTTCAGTCAGGCAAGCCTTAAAAGACAAGTCACTTCTCCTCTCTGGGCCTCAAAGTCCTCATCTATAAAATGATAGGCTTAAATTAGATGCTCTCTGATCAAACATCCTATGACACTGTTACTTAAGTATCCTAGAAGCACTCAGTGTCTTCTCTAGTCTGGTGCCCCTTTTCTAATAAAAAATATTACCCACTACACCCAGCAGGAATGCTGTTCTTAAATGAATCTTTTTTCTTCACTCTTCCTTGAAGGTATTATATCTGTTTTTAGTTTAGGGCATTTGCCAGACTCTTTCCTCTCACAGGAATGCCTTCTTTATTCTGCTCAGCTTGTTCCTGTCTTAACCAACTCCATGGGTCCAAATCCAGTTTGATTTCTTCCATGAACCTGCCCGCAATTTCTCTTCATTGAACTCTTCCAAGACTTAGAGCACTCAACTTAAGGACTGGGATATGCTGCCTTATTTCCTATGTTAATTTTTTCACCCAACTAGTTTATAATTTCTATAATTCGGGGATCGTACACAGTTTACACTCCCACCAATAGAGCAAGACCATTCACATTTCCTTTTATGCTCACTAATATTTGTAATTACTTGACCTTCCAATGTTGGCAACGTGGTGAGTATAGAGTGGTATTTTGTTGCTTTAATTTGCTTTTCTCTCATTACTAATCTGTATCACATTGTTTGATCATTTTGACTTTTTAATATGTTACTATTTGGTAGAACTAGTCTCCATTCCTTTACCACCTTCCCCAAAAACTTATTTTCCTTTTCTTTATCAAAATTTTCTAAGATACTCATGGACTTTATTTTCATGTGCATTTTATAATCAGTTTGTTCAATTCTTCTGAAATCCTGGTGTAATTTTAATTGGGGTAGAATTTAGGTTAGAGATGTAGGGAAAGAGTCTCATTATGTTAGCATGGCCCATCCATGAATACGGTGTATCTTTACACCTCTCAGGTCTTTTTTTGTGCACTTCAATAAAGTTTTATTTTCCAATTGATTATTAGCAATATATGATTTAAAATAATAAATACTGAGTTCAAATAGTGGTTCTATTACTTAGTGTCTGGGTAAATCTGGGAAATCACTTAACCTCCCTCTGCCTCCATTTCTTCATGGTTAGGATGAAGATAACATTCTTCAATAGTTATGGTCAAAAAAAAAAAGAAAAGTAGTAGTGGTGGCAAATCAGGTGACTATCCCTTAGAAGTTCAAGTAATTTGGCTGCAGGATGGAAGGATAGTGAACTGCCTACAAAAACTATAATCCCAAGGTCAGAGTCTAGAGCAGTGAATCCTGACAGGATAGGGGCGTGTGTGTGGGCGGAGGTGAGGTAAAGGGTAGATGGCAGGCATGGGGTGGGGATTGGACAGATTGGGCAAGTAATATCATCTTGGCAGGGTGTAGGTGTGTGTAGTTTTGAAAAGACACTGAAGTCATGAATGTGGTCTTATGCTATGATGCACGATTAACTGGTTGAGCAATTTTTGTGTTTATAAATGGAGACTTGAGTTAAAACCAGCTGCCCCAAAGAGGAACCTCAGAACTGACATGGAGCAACTTTAGGAAGTGCCTAAAAGAGATTTATTATTATGGCCATACTCTCAAAAACAAACAAGAGATCACATTTATGACTTCCTTCAATGTGCAGTGCCAGTGATGTTATTGTAGCTTGTCTTTGTTTTAGCTAGCCCAGGCTCCTCGTAGCATGCCTCCTCCCTGATGGTACCTCATAGCATTGAGGAGCTTGTGGAGCTATACACCAGGCCTGCGATGCCAACTGCCTTCCTCCTCTGCAACACAATCCAGCCATGAATTCAAGGCTCATTCCAGGCCCCCTTGATTGAGAGTATTCTCTATCTACCATGCCCATGGTTATTTCACTCTTCTGTCCCTTTTTTTTTTTTTTTTTGTGGGAGACAGAGTCTTGCTCTGTCACCCAGGCTGGAGTGCAGTGGTGCAATCTCGGCTCACTGCAACCTCTGCCTCCCAGGTTCATGCTATTCTTCTGCCTTAGCCTCCCCAGTAGCTGGGACAACAGGCACGTGCCACCATGCCTGGCTATTTTTTTTGTATTTTTAGTAGAGATGGGGTGTCATCGTGTTAGCCAGGATGGTCTCCATCTCCTGACCTCGTGATCTGCCCGCTTTGGCCTCCCAAAGTGCTGGGATTACAGGTGTGAGCACCATGCCTGGCTCTCTCTTCTCTTTTAAGACCACTGACCTTATTGCTCTCTTATTGCTTACTTGCTTTAACATAAACTATTCTCTTTAAAGTTTTTGTTCTTGCTCCCCAACTGACCTACAAGCAAAGGACCTGAGGGCAGAATCCATATCTTCTCGTTCTGAATGTTCCCAGTAATGCTTTGCACACAAACCCTGGGACTAGTTCACTGAGGGCATGTGGTAGCCAGGCTAAGGGCAGAGGCAGTGGGAAAAAAAGAGAGGACTCACTCTTTGGGTGATTGTACAGAGGCAGTAAAAGAAAGGCAACATGTGGGAACCTGGTTGGGGCTCCATACCCGGTGCTGTATCAGTAATTAACAAATAAGCAACAATCAACAGAGCAATTGAAATGTTATTTTAAATTGGCTGGAGGTTGGAAGACAGCTATATCGGTAAAAATAGGAGGGTTGGGAGGAGGAGAGGAGGAAAAAACAAGCACAGGCATCTGGATTTTCTGTGCTTTTTTTTTTTTTTTTTTTTTAATTTTTCTAATTTTTTTTTCCTTTAAATTATTTTTTATTTTTTATTTTTATTTTTTAAAGAAAAAAAGAAAGAAAAGAAGAAAGAAAGAGTGAAAGAAAGAAGAAAAAAGAATGTGAGAGAGAAAGAAAGAGGAAGAGAAAGAGGGAGAGGGAACGGGATTCTTGTTCTATTGCCCAGGCTAGAATGCAGTCTAAAAATGGGTATTAGACCCATCTCACATGCAAGGATACACAATGACTCAAAACAGAGGGATGGAGGAACACATACCAACCAAATGGAGAGAGAGAAAAAACAAAACAAAAAACAGAAGCTGCAATTTTCATCTCTGATAAAACAGACTGTAAAGCAACAAAGACCATAAGAAACAAAGAG